>JAMYXJ010000019.1:264215-291525 GCA_024500145.1 Gentiana dahurica var. dahurica | reverse complement strand
TCACAGGGAAAAACGGCTCCTCTTTAAATGGGTTTTGCTATCACAATTCGTGTGTGAGATGCTACAGATCAATTGGAGCTAGGCCCGTCAAGGTAGCACCTCGGGTTGTAGCTAATGGTGTTGAAGTGCAGGGTTTAAGTCCTCCTAGCAACTGCAATTCTAGTTTGGACAGTGGATTGCACAGTGATATTCTCACTATTCTTTTGCTTACATTGCCGCCACAAACATGGTCTCAGATTAAGGACAACAAGGTTTTGGAGGATATGCGCAGTCTTGTTTCAGTCGAAACACTTCCTCTTATGCTTCAAGAAGAGGTAACCAATACTTATTATCCCTGTAAGAAATTGTCTAATTTAAATATATAGTTTTTTTTTGGGTGCAATTAAATTCTCTCTTATTTTAAAATGTCAGATTCTGCATTTGCGAGATCAGCTGCTACTTCTCAAGAGGTGCAAAGATAACATGGTAGAGAAGGATATAGGGGTTCCCCATCTATAATTAGCATCCTTTCCTTCTCCCTTAATATTTATACCGCAACGACCCGAGGTAAAAGTACCTTACAATTCTTCCAATGATTGTGCAATTTGTGGGATGTCAAAACAACCTAGGTTTTACATCAAGAATGCAACAAGGGATGCATCAATTTGATCCTTCATCATGTAAAGGATTGAATGTAAGGGTCAGAGAGCAATGTAAAAGAATGGACCTATGATTATGGCCATTAGCACTTGACCCTAACTCAGGAGATTGGCAGGAAAAGTAAGGTGTATACTCATACACCATATACGTTTCTTAGGGCCTGTTTGGACATGAAATATTTCGACCTTATTCAAATAAAGTATGGTTGATATTTTATTTTGTTTTTTATCCAAATTTTCTGTCGAATAAAATGAATGCGTTTTTTTTATTAAAAAAAAAAAACGGTTGTAGATGCATCATTCTCATCTTTTCTTGTTGCTTCAATTACTTTTTGACTAACAAGGTATCGAGATCTAGTGGTTCTCATTAGGTCATAAACCGACAGTGATCAGAGTTCGAGCTCCACTTGAGGCGAAAAAAATAGGTACGTGTGTACTTTCGTTTCCGAAAAAAAAAAAAAAAAAATACTAGTCGGATTGGAACCTTGTTAAAAATTTCGATATTTAAGTCATTTTTAGATAATCTATCTTTTTTTAATCCATGTGAAAACTCTTGAAAACTTAATTTTTTTTTAAAGAAAAATGTACAACTTTGGTATGTTTGCTTTTTGGGAAAGATGTTACGTCGCTGCTAATTCCGGGTGCGTATACGTATACGTATACACCTTTTTTATTCTGTTATGGTTGTTCAGAATAATAGGGCAAATTTTGGGATTTATGATAAATCCAAGGCAAATCCAGGAAATTATAATAGGATAATCTTGACTTTCAGAAGAGTATATACACATTGCCAAATTTAGAATTTTTTTTTTTTCATTTGACGCACCGGATTAAATTCAAAAATCCACAGGAGGCATTTATAGTGTTTCTACATTTTTCAACAATAAATCACACCTTTTTAAGATGATTTTTTTGGAATATAGTGGACCTGTAATTCCATGTGTACATACTCCCCCGTTTCTATTTAATTGTCGGTTGTTAAAAACACATATATTTAATGAGAGTAGTTAATGTTTTGATTTAACATCAAAATGATAATAAAGTCCCTTGAATATAATTAATGCAATTGAGTTAGTAACGTAAAAACTAGACTAATATCCTTAAAAGACCATAGGCACTCATACCAACAACTGAAAAGAAAATCATAAACAACTTGTTTCCTAGACATAATTAATCTGCAATGTAGCCATCCTATTCCACCCAGGATCCTCTGCCGTGAACACAGCAGGCTGTGATGATTTTGTTTTTTGTTTTTTTTTTTCCCTTAAAAAAAAAAGAGATTCTGCAGGAATTCTCACAATTACCCCTCCCTACCATTCATACAGCAGGCTGCTGTGAAATTGGGCACAACAGAGGATCCGCCCTCCATCCTATTCGTGCTCATCATGTATTTCGGTTTCTTCCTCAAAACCCCGCAAATCTTCTCAAATGAAATTGAAGGGGCGAGCACTCGTGAATTGCTCAATAATAAACAGAAATAAAAAAAAAAAAAAAAAAGAAATTTACGTTTTGTCAGTGAATATGAGACATGACGGAAACTCTTTTTACCAATTTAACAAAACAATGTAAATAAAGTAGCATAGCATATCAAAGTACACTTAAAATCATTTTCGATCATGTCATATGCAATAAACTTACTCTTACCTATTTTCAACTTATTTTCTTTATCATCTTATCTTCTTATCTTTACATGCAAAAATATCATCTTGTCAAATTATGTCACATACAAAAATATCATCTTGTCACTGCTATATACTGCATACACAACTTTTTCTTAACATAACCACGCATCAACGTCATAAATGCTACGTCATATTTTAATCTTTATATGTATCGCTACGTATCACTGTCATACATACTACATCATTTTCATATTACTCCCTCCGTTCCTATTTAACCGTCGTAGTTATCAATAACACATATATTAAAAAAAGAGGGTAGTTAATATAATGCTTTGACTTAACATAAAATTGACAATAACACTCCTTGAATATACTACCTCCGGTCCAAAATATAAGTCATCCTACACTTTTCTACTTGTCCCATAATATAAGTCATTCTACATTACCAATGCAACATTTATTGCTCTTTCTCTATCTTAACCTTAATTTATTATGAATTCAACAACTTTTCATTACTTAACAACTATTGCATTAATGATAGTCAAGGGGTATTTTAGACATTAACCTTCAAATTAATGACATTCAATCAATTCCTTGATCTGTGTGAAAACTCCTAGGATGACTTATATTTAGGACCGGAGGTAGTAATTAATACAATGTTGTTTTCAATCTCTCATCCCATAATAAATAAGGGTAGATGTAGAAAAATACATTAAATAATGTTTTGAAAATGTAACTACAACAAAGGAATTTTTAGTTTTAGCAACTGCGATAGTTAAATAGGAACGGAGGGAGTATTTTCATATCACAGTTACCTAACACACACACATAAACAAGAATCAAACATGTTTATGATCATATTCAATTAATCTAGACAAGCATGATGACATAAATTCATACAAACCACCATAGTACCAACCTACCCTAACACCAATACGGATACTACTCCCTCCGTCCCAAAATATAATTCCATTTGAGCTTTTCTGACAGTTTAAGAAAATTGATTAAATTGGTTATGCTTGATTAATTTTAATGATAAAAATCACTTTTGATTGTCATTGATGCAATAGTTTTAAAGTAGCAAAAGTATGTGAATATATAATAAATAAGGGGAAAAATGATAAAAATAATAATAAATATTTCATTGATATTCAAAATCGACTTATAGTATGAAACAAAATCAAAACCTAAAAAATGAACAATATTTTGGGACAGAGAAAGTCGAAAAGTAATGTTGCAACATATCTTTTCCAGCAAATACAATACTGCAAAAAAACAACACTTTACGAACGCAAAAAAGCCATAAAACAGATTCTGTAGACCGGTGTGGCCCACTGGAATAGAGAGAGAGAGAGAGAGAGAGAGAGAGAGAGAGCTTCATTTGATGTCTGAGTTAAGTACCTTTGAAAATAAGGCCAAAAAACGTTAGGAATCTAAGGGGTAGGTTTTCTTTCGTATCCGAAAAAGAAAAAGTATTACCAGGTTAGGGTGAAAATCAGGATGGCTGACGAGGTCCGCGATAATGAGGAAGAGACAAAGATCTCACGGATGACTGTTCTATGGCTAAGGCAGGAACTCAATAGTGTTGGAACTTAAATTGCATTTTTGTAATTTTATTTTGGGGTTATCGGAGATTCATAGACCGAGAAATAGGGTATTGTACTTTTTCCTATACACCTGGATTTTCCCACACTGGGATTGCCAGATATAAGTTTTAAGGAGGCAGGGTTATGTCGCGATGCATAGCGGGGCAGGACACGGCATGTACGGATTTTTTTCAGCAATAAAATTAAACAATTTTCCTTAAAACATTAAAAAAATAAATATATAAAAAATCCAACGGGCAGGACACAAAGGAATGATTAAATTGCAAGAAATTGAAGAATAATAAGTCACTACATCAACAGTTCGAAAGCTTGTGACGAATTTATTGTTTGAAAAGAGATATTTGACAAAATATGTCTATTGCATCCGTTTTTAATGTTTAAAACATTGCACTTGCAATTACCCTTATGGTATAAGTTACTTATGTACGACCGTAAGGAAACATTCTCGAATCATTGTCGAAAAAAACATAGCATAAATCCCTTACTGGGGTCATGAAGTTTCAAGAGGCATTAGTTCAGACATTACATTAAGCTAACCCGTGACAAGTACACTAATCATTGGGAAATTGGTAAATCATACCACTGTAAAGTCTGGTATTTTTTTCAGGTCAAAAATATTTTCTAACATTTTTTTCCTGGTTTCTTGTCCTAATTTGGACGATTTCGTCCAAATACAGTCAAAACCGTCCAAATTTGAATTCTTTTTTGTCCAAATCCATTCACTGACCAAAATGGACGGAATCCATCCAAAATTCAGACGCAACGTTCGAATTGTGACGAATTCCGTCCAAATTTGGCCGGTCAGTGATTGGATTGGGACGAAAATGAATCCAAATTTAGACGGTTTGACTGTATTTAGACGGGAAACTTGAAAAAAAATATCGGAAAATATTTGACCTGAAAAAAAATATCAGACGTTACAGTGGTCTGATTTACCTTCTCTACGATCACATATGTCAATACCACTTGCCAAAAACCATTCTCTTACCCTTTAATTTAAGTTGCCATATCCCCGTTATATCATTATTTTATCCTGTGGACAAAGGCAATGCCTGACGTGTTAAATAATTATTAAATAAAAAAAAACAGTAGTTTTTGCTGTTGTTGTAATTGTTTTTTTTTTTTCTTTTTTTCCTTTCAAAGAAAATGAAATTGGGATAAGACTCTCTGTTTACACTGAGATTTTGTTTGGTTATTACGCAATAATAATGCACCACTTTATATCAGGAAGAGAGCGAAAAAAATTGTTTCTTGTCTTATTCATTGATAAGTAGAAAAACTATGGTTTTTCATAGTTTTACTTGAACATATCCGAGGAAACTTAACTACAAGATCGACGTCTATTAGTTGTCGTTTGAAGATACAAGTTGGAAGGTCGGGGCATCTCACTGCAGTTGGGTAAAAAATCTAACGTTGTCTTTAAATTTATTTAATTAATCGATTTATAACTAATTTATATCGCAAAATCCAATGTCCGAATGTTCGATTTCATGCTTCCGCTGGGAATCTCGATTGGATCTAGATGAATCTGTGCGGATTTAATTAGATCCAAAGATATCGCTGTTTCGGGTCAGATTCGGAATCATGTTTGTCACTGATCGATGCATTAATTAGTCACTCTCTAAACATTAGTCTGTCCTCTTGATTCCCTCAACATGTTTTTAATAACATTCATTTCATTCACGAGTCCGTTAACTTGTAGATATTCTGATTCAATCGGTCAATAAGATTTCAAAGCCTAGGTGGTGAGCCTAGGCAGTGGCAGATCCAGAATGAATATCCAGACACAGTAAATATTTTTTTTCACGGGGTTCGAAATATTTTTCTATAAATAAAATATAAAGTATTTCTATTTTTAACGGGGTCCGTGGACCCCGCTATAGTAAGGGTAGATCCGCCCCTAAGCCTAGGGCGCAAGGGTGATGACTAGATACGTTGATGCATGTTGTGTTTTTCCTTTCCTAAATGTCTAACGCATTTTGGAGGTGACTTGAGGATATATACATACAGTAATTAGCTGTGTTTTCCAAATTTAGTTAAGCATCTCGGTTTACTCTCTTTGTTCCTTGACACCGCTGATAATAGATTCATAATCGCATTATATATGTAATTAGTAATTGATGGATGGATATTAGCCGATAAATATAATAGTTGTCACTCTAAATGGATGCATGCGTCATAATATCAGAATCGAATGTACGATATGATCAAACAATTAAAAACATCCCACATGGTAGAAATTGATTGAAAAAGTAAAAAGAATATGCACAGATAAGAAGTAAAAGTAAATAGATTAAACATTATAAATAAAATTGTGAATATCATGAAACAAAAGAACAAAATGGGCATACATCTCCCATGCACATTGCAACACGAAACAAAATGGTAACCTCCCTATTGGGAACAATTAAAATAAATGTCGATGCGGTTCTTAGTGATCACTCGGTTGTTGTAGGCGCTCTTGCACGAGATCATAATGGAATATTTTACGTTCCTTCTCGAAGAAGCTTGAGGAAGGGTATGAGACAAGCATAGGAGATGCGCTAGCTATGTATCAGTCAATTTTTTAGGCTATTTGTTAAGGTTACTTTAATGTAATTTTTGAAGGTGATTCACCCACTGTCAAAAGTAAACTTTCATCGAAGGCTGAATACCTCTCAAACGTCGGGAGTATTACCGAAGACAGTCGAATTTTCTTAGCTTGTTTCACTCTAGCGTAATTTTCTTTTTTTAAATGATTAAGAAATTATCCCGCACATCTTTTAGCTAAGTCATGTCTAAATCTCGTTGATAGTATGACTTAGGTGTTGAAATGGTGTCCTAAACCCAATCGGGTTGGACCGGATCCGACCGGATCGGGTCGTTTACAGTCTATTTAGTTTATGTAATAGCTTTATTATGATTAATAAAAGCACTTTTGTTATTATATATTTTGTTTATCTTCATGTCATTGAATGTATATATATAGTAACATCCCTGGTGTCAACCGTGATAGAGAAACCATGATACTGATTATGGTTGATGATATCTCTATTCACTGTAACAAGTTTGATACTTAAATGTCTCTAGTCATATGTACTGTCAGACGGGACATTGATTGTATGATTAGACTAGCACGTATTGGATGTCTTCTATCTTATTGAAGATAGAGATAGATCTCGTCTATCGAAGTGTAGAGACACTTGGACTGTACGTGGACGTGTATTAGAGAATGCATACGTTAGACTGACCCACTTATATACATTAAGTGTCGCAGTATGTGGCAGTTGTGTAATTATCCTGAGACCGGAGTCTTAATGGCATCACAGTGTGGATTGTTATGCTTTGACACTATTGAGGTTTCCCCTAGCCATGGGGCGATCATGCGGTAGTGGTTGAGTGTGATACTGAAGCATGCGTAGGGATTCATGTTGCTCGACCGGGAATCGCGTATCCTATTTTTAGGAGTGAATATCCGAAATGACCTTCTTATAAGGAATGTATGGCTCTCGTGAATCTTTGCAAAGTGAGAGTAAATGAGTTATTCAGAGAAAGCGTGATATCCAGATTATAAGATACGATCCTTGATGTATCGACACTCGAGATACGATCGTATGGATATTATTACAGAGATAGGATTCTATTTACACGGTAACTGTTTCACATGAAAGGTAGTAGTCATTGCTTTTGACTCTTCCGATGATTGGAGGTCACGGTGTGTTGCTAGACGCTATTCCATGATCGTTAGGTATGAATGACATTTTCTTAATTTGCACTTTGTGTCTACGTCCAACATATTCGGAAGTGTATTGGGTCACACACATAAGAACATCTAGCCGGATTACAATGCGGTTATAGTGATAACCAAATAAGCAAAGTTTATCTCACTATAAAGTGTTATAGTGATTAAATTAATATGACGGTATTTATTTATTATGAATAAATTAAATACAAGATATCAATTATATTGATTAATTAAAAAATATCCCGGAAGCCAATTTATTGGCCATAGGGGCGCAGATAACTAGTGTATATGATACACTTGTATTGTGCAGTTTAATTAATAAGATTACCATATATTAATATTGGATATTAATTGATTTTGGAAAAATAGATTTATGGTAATAAGATAAAGATATTCAATATAAGATATTGGAAATATCTTAGATTTATTTAATATAAGATATTAAATTAAAAAAGATAAATCAATCAAAGTGATTTTCCTTATTTTATTAGAAATATGTTTTCTTTCTCATTAGGAATTTTCTCCTAATCAGATTAGGAGGCATTGGGGCGCAGGTCACCCTATTTAAGGGGGGCTTGACTAACTCTTTTGTACATCACAATTCCAATAGCTAATTGTTCTTGTGTAAAATAGAGAGCTTTTTCTAGTGAGATTTAGAGAGAGAAAAAGGCCGGTCTAGCAACTGGACTTTTTCTAGTAGCAATCCAGAGGGAATTCTGGCGAGGAGTTCGTGTGGATATCGATAGAGGCCGGACACGTGGACGGCTCGCGCGCACTACTACTCTCCGTTGGCGGTCAAAGCGTCGATCTATTTAGATCTACCAAGGTAATCACCGTCAACTACTTAACGTGTTTATTGTATTAAACGAAGTCGATCTTGGGATCGGAAATCAATTCAATTTTAAATTCCGCTGCGTAGACTAGTAGATTTCCTAACATTAGGGTACGACACCTCTCCCCAATTTACTTCTTGCTTTTTTTGAACAACCACATTTATTATTAGAAAAGAGTTTAGCCAGGAGCTATACAAAATCCAAACAACAGAACCGATTACATCAAAATGACCATAACAACCAAGCCTAAAAACTCACCGAACAAGAGACATGCACAGTAAAACTAGGAAAAGAAGCACAGTAAAACTAGGAAAACTCACCTAGCTAAAGCTATCGATTCGAAGAACATTGAACGAGTTAGATCTCCAACTCTCCCAAGGTACACATTGGCCTCCTTTCCTGCCCAGAATCCATTGAAAAGTTAATCGTGTAATGTCGTCGAACGTCACATCCACTTCATGTTGGAGATATCCCATGACATGCAGTGAAACGGTCAACTTTAGCGCAAATTTCAGATACGTTCCGGTAAGATTGACCGGGAGCTGATTACGTCTAAAACTTCTACTCACGGAGTAGATAATGTTTGGCTTTGCAATCACTCGATTCGGATATCGGGTGACTGAGAATTTAATGCCTAAAGTTGGTTGAAAATGTGTAGGAGATAGAAGTTGAAGGGAGGACCTCAACTCAATCTCCCACATAGGTAACTTGAGGCTTGTAAGCTCAAGTAATAAGAGCTAGTGTGGCTCTTATAGATGTGCCCCAAGAGGAAAAGCACTTTTGTGCAGGATGGAGGACTTAGATAATTCCACACGCGCACGCCGCGACCGTCCGTCCGGCTCAGCTCGTGCTTGTGCTCGGTTCGGATGTTACTATTAATTTTTGAGACACAATTTATTTTGAAATTAACGAGAAATTAATTATCTAATCGTGAGGCGGTTTCCAGAAACGTGTGGAAATGCGTAATTAAGTCGGCTAAGACTTAATTAGCGTGCGAATATTTATTTTCGGCCGAGATCAGATTTTCCTTGAGGGAAAAGTCGAGCGATTGATTCATTTGACCAATCAGAAGCAATGATTAAGTTGGCTGGAATAACTTTTCCAAGGGGAAAAGTTGGCTTACTCTTGTGATGTAATTCGGCCAATTATATTCAAGCAATGCCTCCTCCTCTCCACTATATAAACAACCTCATGGATGAAGGTTCAAGCATTTATTTTTCTCTTGGGTCTTCCACTACTAAAGGGTCTAACATATAGTTCTAGATTTGAGTCGAAGAGAAGGCCGGAGCACTCTGTAAGTTCATCGGAACTTGGATTGTTGAAGTGCATCTCAATCCAAGACGTAATTCGTTGTATCTTGGGAGGCAGTTGCTACTACCGTGGGCAGCATACCAGAGTAATATGTCTTAAGGAAAGAGTAATCTACTCGCCTCAGTTTGTCTTTATTTATGTATCGTACTTTAATTTTTACTTTGTTTCGAGTCAGATCTGTAATGTAATAGCTTTGTTTTATTAGATATAGATTGTAATAGTTTTATTTATTAGATCTATTCAATAAAATAAAAATTACTTTGAGTTATTTATTTTCCTTCATTTAATCATACATAATTACTTCCGTGAATTACGAATATGTTCCGTAAATCACTCCACACGATACACTTTCCTAACACTTCAGCCGAGATAGAGTTGAATATACATCTGTTTCTTTTGATCCAAATAGTCCACACCGTCACTTTCCTAATAGCATCCCATAACTTTGTCTCGTTTTTTTCCGGTAACTTGTGAAAGAACGTAGGTACAAAACTTGACCAAGATAAAGCATTTGAAAAAGATACACCATCGGAATACCTTACACCATATTTGATTAGCAATGCAAAAAAATGTGTTGTGAATCCTTCGTCGTGGTATGACAAAACGGGCAATCCAAATCTGGAATTTGGATTCGGCGCTTCATCAGAAATAAAATGTTGCGTTGCTATTTCAATTTTTTTTTTTTTTTTTTAATCTCTTGGAAAAGCATATATCATCACATTGTGTAACTTGTGTTTGATGTATTTAGAGTATTGTGTCCCAATCATTTTATTTATTTCAAAATGGTCTCATGTTGTTTCAATCATGCATCATGTCCCGATCATTAGGATAGAACAAATGTCACTACATGATATAATATTAATACCATAAATTTAAAAAAGTCACATAATATGAGTTATCATCATTGCTTAATTAAATAATTGCATTGTTGCCATAATAATATTGAAATTGACATTAGCTCTTGTATATAACCCGTCCAAGGAGGCCCACGTGTACTTCACCGGGACAAAGGGTGAAGTTTCGAATTTGTGCCCCGCCGGTCGACTTCATTTTACCATGTATACGTGTGTGGAATGAATCCGTCAACCCAAAAATTTATTTGTTATTATTCTATTTCTCGAAACAAAATTATACTTATACCGATTCAAATACTCCCTTCGTCCTAAATTGTCTGAAATGTATTCCGTTTATGGATGTCTTAAAATGAGTTTCATAAATAATATTTAGACTAAAAGATTCTTCTTAAATGTATAATATATCCACATAACAATATTTATTAAGAAGTTTAAGGGCGCTATAAGAATGACATAATTATAAAGTGACTAGACAAACTAATAAATGATGTTTATTTAAATTTTTAGAGTTTCAAAAAATTCCAAACAAATTGGGATGGATGAAGTCGATTAATTACATTATAATCAATGATGTGCACTTCTTATTTAAACTAATTGAATTACCTCAATGTTTAAGCCGGTGTCTCGTGAACTCTTGATAGCGGGTTCGAGTCTCACAACGTGCATGTGTGGGTAATACTCTTTTAAATTAAGTAATTTCGTTTCACCGGAAAAAAATGATTAAATTATAAACAATAATGCACAGTTATTATTTTTTTGAGAAAAAACTACATCGCTAGGTCGTGTTACCTATTTATGTCATATTCTATTTTAAAAAAAAAAATATTCAAGTAAATATTGAATATATAACCACCTTAAATATTTTAATTTAAAAACAAAAAAAAAAGAATATTTTAATTTATCTAAATACATAAATCAATACACAATTGTTATTTTGGAGCCCGTAAAGAAATGTGTTGAATGGGTAACTAACCATATGAATCTTTGTTTTGTTTTGTTTTTGTTTTTGTTTTTTTTTTTTTTTTGATAAAATGAATCTTTATTTTGTTAATAAAGTTAATTTATGATGAGTTAGTATCTTTTTTATATCTGTAATTCTATGGTGGTCCTGGACCAAATTTTTGGACCATCACGTCATAACTTTAAAAAAACATGATTGAGTGTTTGTTTTTATACATAAGGGTCCACCATAATTCTCTAATATCCTATTGATTAGACACACCACGTAGGATTTGGTCTTGGACCATAGTAAAATTTGTGTTTTGATATTTCTATTGCTATAAATTTACTAGTTTTTCTGAGACGGACCGGCTTTATCAGAAGGTGTTATGTGACTTCATTAAATTCCATATATATATATATATTTTAATAAAAAAAGAATACAATTTTATTGTTACCGTTAAAGACGGTTTTATTACTTTATGTGTAGAGATATATTTGTGTTGTGAGACGACGGTGCAAGGAATTACTACATTCGTCCCAAAATGTAATTACATTAAGTTTTTTGAATTTGTTTCATAATATAAATTCATTTAGAATACCAATAAAGTATTTATTACATTTTTTTTTTCTTTTTACCCCTAATTTATTATACATCCACCTACTATTATATTAAGAAGAGTCAAAGGGTGTTCATGACTTTTACAACTATAATTAATGACATTTAACCACTTTCTAATTTATGTGAAAAATCCTAAATGAACTTATATTTTGGGACGAAGGTAGTAACTTGTGTCGTTTTATTTTTATTTTTATTTAGGGATTTAGCTTGTTGACTTTAAAAACGATAAGTGAGTCATACGGTAAGACAAAATTGTTTTAATACTACGTTTAATGCAAATCAATCCAAAATTCTACTTACCTTTCTAATAAGTAAAATACAAGACAATTTCTTGCCATTTTAAAATTACTTAAAACATTCAGAATAAAGATTTTTTTTTTTATGGGAACCAGATCATTTAATAATTCAAAGTCAAATTGAAGGTACATGCATTTCCTTCATCCAATCGATCCTCTCAAGTCGAATTCTACCTCTGCCCAAAACTTAAGCAATCTCGTTTTACAACGATGTTGGAGAAATTTTTAGCTGATCCTTCTATTCGTATGGAGAGTTAAGGCGTGGATGAATCGGTACCATCATTTTTCAAACTGAATTTAATATATATATATATATATATATATATATATATATATATATATATATATATATATAAATCAATAAACCATTAGTGAGAAATAATTAGTTTTGTTTAACCGTAAAAAGATGAAACAAAATTAAGTTTTAAAGCCATAGTTACACTACTAATTATTATTATTATTAATTTTTTTTTTTTTGAAGGGTTACACTACTATTTAAAGTGACACATATAATTTATGCCAGTTGATACCAATTTCGTACAACAATTCTATCCATTTCCCCATATTTTAACGTATAATAGCTTGTTAAGGGGTGGGGGTGGGGTGAGTTGCCTAGGCCCCATTGTGGAAGAGTAAAGGGTCACAACTTCTTCCTCTACACACTGCTCGCCTCTCTTCTCGGCCTACTTTCGTGGGGCCTTGGGGCAACCGCTTGAAACAAATATAGCTCTTTTATGCGTACATTAAATTTTACAATAACATTGATCAATAAAGAGTAGTTGTAACAACAATCATTCAACAACAAGATAATTACTTTGACCTCAAGTTATTCATTTATTATTGTTATAGATTAACATCCAGCTCCCCCGTGTGATTAAGGTCCTTTGATGTTTTTGTTGAACCTCACGTCTTTTTCTCTCCACGGAGTTAGAAGACGCGCTGACTTCGTCCCCAGGAGCTCCTTTGGGCTTTTCCACAGCATCTTTCTTACCGCCATCTGCTTGCTGCTGTGCCATGAACGCCTCTGCTATAATCCTGGACATTAATTCGCGACCAGCCCCTGCTAGTTAATCCACAATAACTTGGTGTTCCGGCGAGACCTTGCGTCTTCGCTTAGGGATCCTCATAGGATCCATTGCCGGATCCTTTATTCCTTGTGGATCCAGATCCAATTGTTCATGGAGTTGTGAACCTTGTTGATTTGTGTCCTTGGAGTTAGCTTTCCTGGCAGTTTTAGCCTTGGGAGGCATCGTGATCCTGGTGTGTTCAACAATAGAAGACCCTCCTTCTAGCGCCAATGACGATGACAAATTATGTCACTTAATGTTGAATATCCAAGACCCTAATGCCCTATGAACGTGGTGGTGATTGGTGTTATTTGCGGCTGAGTCTAAGAGCTTGTCTTAGATTACCTACGTATCCTGTAATTGTTCAGGAATCAAGCCTTACGTAGTTCTTGGAACGTGGTATTTATAATGATAATGCATGCCCTAACCCTAATATCAAGTCGGCTCTAGCTATTGTCACATTTACCATTAATGGGCCTTGACCCTTGCCCAAGTTATCATGTTGATAATGGGCCTTCGTAGCTGGTGCGGACTCTGTCCTCGAGGTCGACCTAATCGACTTGCGCTAGACCGACTCAAGACCACTGGTCTACACTGCCCGAATGTCGATTGTCGTAGACTACCTCGTGTCTCGATATGCAAACCTTGGCACTTACCACTAACGTGAGGGCCAACCGATAGACGACACGAGGAGGGGTGAAATCCCGTATCGTCAATATTGGTTTATATTTATCAAAAAGAAATATTGGTTTATTAATAATACAGATTGGTGTAATGAAGAGCCTTATAATGGTGAAAGTTATCATTCTAAAATATTACATAATCCTTTAAATTCCCCGTCTTACCTATGTAAGTAAATATAAATGTCCCGTCAATATGTGATCATTAGGATGAAAAAACACAATATGTGTGGTTAGTGTGGATATACTAGGCAAGAACCTTCCGTTGTTCACTAATATACGTATGAACTTCTCTTTGTTATTACAGTGTTTTGGATTGTGGTAGCAAACAATGGATGTAGAAATTGCTCCTCATGATTATTCCGTTTATTCAGGTACTTTGAATGTATCGTTTTCCGTTTAATCCCTTGTTAAACAAACCCTCAACGATCTTTCAATGAAACAAAACCTCAAAAATAATTTTATGGTGGTCCATTTTGAACAAAAAGACAACCCTATCATCATTTTTTATTCAATTATAATTATTTTTAAATGGACAGTGTTGAACTACCATGCATCTCTCAAAAATAATTTTATGATGGTCCATTATGGATGGGGAGACAACCATAACATCATTTTTCATTCAATTATAATTATTTAAATGAATAGTGTTGAACTAGCATATCTCCAAAAAACTTAAACTAATGTGAGGTAGATAATTAACATTTTACATATCTCAGTACGCTCCCTCAATTTTAAGTCTGGTAAGAAGGGAGAGAGACCCGTGTAGACCTATAAGAAGGGAGAAAGACATGTGTGAGCCTATGAGGAGGTAAATAATTAATATATATATATATATATATATATATATATATATATCTCAATATGCCTCCTAAAATGTGTGGGAGAGGGCCTGTGTAGATCTATCAGAAGGAGGATAGTCCCGTATGAGCCTATAAGAAGGGCTTGTAAGTATTTATATATATATATATATTAGAAAATTGTGTTTAGAGCAAGTTTGAACTCACGACCTTTCGTTCTGATATAATTTGTTCTCTTTTGCGGAACTCTGATACCTTGTTGAACTATCATCTCTCCTAGAGAGATAAATAATTAACATTTTATATATGAAAAAAAAGGTATTAACATTTTATATATTTCAATAGACATATTTTTTCCAATAAATAAAATATCCTTACAGATGATTGGTCCAGTTTTACTAAATCATATTTGGTCCCGGAGCATTTTGAAAATTTGCTAAACGTCAAGGAGAAAAAGGTAAAAGACGTGTTGTAGAAGCTACATTTGTGAATGGTTGCCGGCAAAAGAAGCTTTCATTTGATTTTTTCTTAGACATTATTATTATATTTGTTCACATAAAACACCAGCTAAAACATTTTCCAAATCACTATATAGCCACTTCTAATAAAACATTATAATGAGGCATTGAAGAGCCGGATTAATTTGAACAATAGAATATACTACTGGGAATTTTTTTTTGCATAGTATGTATCTACGTGGATTAATTCAATACTATGAAGAATCAAGGACGGACCCAGCCTTGTAAGGATGGGATGCATGGCACCATTTAAATTTTCGGGCGAAGTTACTAATTTATCCATTTTATTAAAAACTATGTATGTAAATTATTTCAGACAATTTCTCAATAATTATTTATTTAGTTAAACTAGTTAGAAGTTTTGTTATTTATCCTAAAGTCATGGGTTTGAGACTTGAATGTTGAGGTTTTTTCCCAAACATTTTTTTTTTCTTTTTGAATTTGGCCCCACTGAAAAAATGTTCCTTCAAACTCATCAGATGATGTGGTATTGTATATAAACATGTTTTGAGGATCTCATGTCCATTTGCACATCTAATTCACAAACCAACAGAAAAAAAATGCACCAATTAAATTATTGCACAATTATGAAATTAATCCAAACAATCGTCTACATCATTATGCATACAACAATTTTTCAATGCTCCAAAAAAAAAAGGAATTTATTTTTATAGACAATAAACACTGGACTTAGTTTGTTTCATATGTCATTGGACCGCGCTGCTCTTTGAATGATCTTGTGAATGTATGCCAAGGCTATTTTCGAGTTATACGATATCTGTGATTACTCCTCCTTATTCCACTCACGGTAGGAATGTTTAGGTGTGATTTTGATGCATCACAGTTATCCACTTGATATAACCCTTAAAATACTCGTTGCATCATATAAGACTGCATGCATGAAACAAAAAGAAAGCAACAATCAAAGCAAAATCACCAAAGATGCAGCAGATATGAAGGATAGCCCCAACCAAGCTCTACATCAAGCTGGAGCCAAAACCACTGGCATTTCGTAAAAAAATGGTAATACCAGGGGGCCGGAGCCGAGCTAATGTATGAAAAGAAAAGTGAAGCAGTAAACCAGAGTAATCGAGTTGGAGTGAAGCTGATCTATTGAAAGGAAAAGTGGAGAAGTAAACCAATTTATTCCAGTTGCATGATTTGAATGGAGCCAAGCTAATGCAGTGAAACACTGAAACAGAGTAATCGAGTTTCATGTTTTAAATATAGTGATTGAACGGTGACGACAAAATAGCCGCAACAAAATCTATTGACTGATTCAAATTAGTCAAATAAAAATCAATGATGAAAAAAATTTGTGGTGAGATTTTGTTGTGCACGAATATTTCTGAGGATTATATATTGATCAGATGGAAGTTTACAAGCTCATAGTCATAGATAGCTTATGGGGAAAGGAGCATTTTGATTTGACTATTGATAAGAAAGTGTTCAATTTCTCCTCTTTGGAATTGGATTGTTATCCGAAAATGATAGGTTCTTCAAAAAGACTTAGAGAAAAATACCAATAAACATAATTTCTAGGGAGATAAAAAGCTAGCTAAATCTTGTCAATGTATGTATATATATATATATATTTCACTGTTCCAACTATTATGAACTTCATTTCTGTTTCTAAGAATTATGCAGAAAAAAAAAAAGGCTGCAAGCATTTATTTCTACATGCAAAAGTGCATCATCATCATCACTCAAAACTCAAAAGAAGAAGCAAAAGCATATTAGTACCATACAACAGCAAGTAGCAGTAGTACATTATACAACAACAACAAACCCAGCAAATTCACAACAATTTACTACCCTTTTCTTATCAAAACAAAATAAATTAAACGAAAGAAAAAAATTCTCTCTCTTCTCCACATCCTCTGTTTCTTTCGTTTATTGCCCCCAGACAGAGTTATGGAGAAGGAATTGACCCGTAGTTTCTCTTTCTCCTACCTGCGATTTCCTATTTCCCATTACCCAATCATCGCTCAACATGTGTCTTCTCCACACAGACAGACACATCATCATCTGAGCTGTAACAACACGACTCAGTGACTTGGATGAATCCAAATTCCTTCATCCCATTCGACTCCCAATTCACAATTGTACTTTACTCCTCTTCTTCTTCTTCTTCTTCTTCTTCTTTGTGTTGTTGCAAAAGGGTTGACACTTGACACATCATCATCTGAGCTGTAAGAACCGAGCGAGTTGAGCCGGGTTGACGACGCCAGATATGTGGGCCCCGTTCCCTTTCAGCAAATGTGCTACCTCCATGTATCTCTGCTGCTTTTCAAATTGCTTATTAGACTCCCCTACCCCACTTGACTCGGCTCTTCTTTTATCTCCGGCTCGGCTTGAAGAACCTCCTCCAAGAGGAACAGCTTCGGCTCGAGCCGGCTCCCAAGCCTCCCCGAACAACGTCCCTTTAGAAAGGAACTCATGTGCTAGATAACCAGCTAAAAGCTGATTGTTGGAAGACGGCTGCTGAGGCGTCCTCACCGGCGGTGACGTCGCGGAGGCGGCGGCGGCTCTGTGAATACTCGGCTTGGCTAAACTCTTTGTCGTTATAGCTGACGGCTTAACGCCGTCGATAAGTCCGTCCCTCTCTTTCCGTTTATTTGACAACACGGGCGGTTGTATTTGACGACGTGAATGGTTCATCATAGTTGCACTACTCATGACTCGTTTCCCGTTTGCCACGTCACACCACATGCATCTTTTTCCAAGAATTAAAAAAAATTATAAAAACATGAAATTCCGAAATTGCCCCAGGGGCTTTTTTTGCGAATATTTAGTACATCTCAAGGACAGATTCCGAATTTAGAAAAAAACACAAGGGGTCGTCTTGGAAAAAGCAAAACAAAAAACAAAATTGCAAAAAGCGACAGATTTTTTAAAAGATGGGATCAGATAAGATAGAAGCAAGCGGTTTAGACAGACGAAATGGATGAAGACTAAAATTTTAGAAAATGCTTGCAAAACATACCCAAAATTAAAATAAAAATTAAAATAAAGACCAATTAAATATAAATTAAAGATAGATAAATAATTAGCGTATGCAGATCAGTTGAGTACAAAGAAAGGAAGAGGCGGGGGTGATTAGGTTTTAGGCCATGGGAGGAGGAGGAGGGGAGTAATCGGATAGAAGGGAATTCCGGCGAGAAATGAAAGACAGATCGGAGGAAAAGTAGGGAGAGCGCACAAGAAATAAGAAGAGAGAGAAAAATGAGAAAAAGGGTATGAGAAAGAGAGAAGAGGTTATGTGTACAGGTGAGGTATATATAGGAGGGAGAGATGTTAAATACCCTTGAAGTTGTTGAAAATTACGAGGCAATGAAGAGTTTTGGACCATTCTATTTCTTGGGTTTATTTTTTCTTTTTTTCCTATAAGGCTTTTAAAGTTTAACAGCAATGCAATAAAGTATTTTATTTTTAAGTGTGTAAGATTACTAGTTAGTTTATAACGATTTTTTTTTTGATATGTGGGAATCACTACTTAATTAAGATTTTTTTTTTTTTTTATATGTGGGAATCACTACTTAATTAAATAATGAATTGAAGTTGAACAATTTGACTACCCATTAAAATAATTTGTAGATTGAAATAATTTAAAGCATTAATTAAATTATTTAAGACATTATATTTTTGTATGATTATTTTTGAGTGGGAATACGGCATATCAATGTCTTTTAAATTATAAAAATGTCATCCACGGTAACTATTGTAGGTAGAATTGATGATATGAGTCACGAGTGAGACAAGTGATACGTGACCAACTATTACATTATCATTAAGCTTGAGTACGAGCATATTCTCTTGGAGCATGTCTATCGCAAGGCTCGATTAAGGCTGTAAGGAAGCTGAGCTATAAGTGAGTAGCTAAGTTTGAGCGACTTAGAAACTCGACTCAACTCGGCTAAAATTGGCTCGTACTCACACTCAATTCGACTAAAACATTATACGAGCCATACACGACTTAGACACTATATAAGTTAAACATTCGTCGAGAAGATTTGAGATAACCGGTTGTTATATATAAGACTTGGACTATTTATAAGCCTAAGCGGGAAGGTGGTTAGCGATTTGGAAAGAATCATGGCACGTAATCCGTTTTCCATGATAAGGACTGGTGTTACTTTGCATGATGAGTATTAACGCGCTTTTAGGGCTTACGTTTTGTAATGTCTATGGATTGAGGCCACTTAATAGTCAAGATGGTGGGCTATAAATGGGAACATTGTCAACTTCCACGACTTAGGTTTTGAAATGGTATGTGAGGGTCGAATACCCTCAAAAGAGAAAATTACACTTGAGAGGAATTCTTTCAAATCGTCAAGAGCTGATCAGGTTCCTAGATAAAATCATGTTTCATTCTAAGATTTTTGAGATTATAACATGTGTACGGCATCATATTAGCATCGCACTAGCTGCACCCCAGACCTAGAATTCGTGACCATGTGATTCATAAGTTTAGTATAGGAGTAGGGAAGCCCTTGATTGTTCGACATTCCTTATTAGGAACACCGCTCCACTGCCATTAAGAGTTCCAAAGGACACCGTACGGCTTTGTCCTACACCTTGTTTGTTTCATTTCCACTCATCTCTCTCATGGATGGTATGTATTTTAATGACCTCACCGTTTATCGCAATACATTTGAAAACTTTCAATGCTTAACGTTTACTCTCCCGGAATTCTTCTCTATCATGAAGCTTCTCAACTTATGCATTGTCCCAAGATACACTTTGGATGGATGTCAAATTCATCCTCTAACATCTACAAGACACAACCACCACTGGGTAATTAATTCTTCAACAACCACGATGATTCCGACCAAGCAAAATGGATTGGGCTGGTAATATCTTCACCTCATTACGGGGCGAGTTGAAAGTGTAAATCTCCAATTATCTTGAGAGATGATGATATATAGAGCTAAAGATGAAATATTTAGTATTATTTATAATACTAATAAATGTATAATAGTTTTTGAACATTTTAAACATTAGACATATGTATTTATATATATATATATATATATATATATATATATATATATATATATATATATATATATATATATATATATATATATATATATATTATTTTTTCCATTTCGAATCACAAAGCCTCATACTACCATAATTGCACGGAAGCTAAAATGATAAGTTCAGCTTACCAGACAAACCATTCAAAGTATCAAAGGTTTCATTATATCAATGTTAACCATTCAAACATAGGATCCAAGTTATTCATTAGTTTTTCAATATACAAGTACTTAAGCATAAAATCTAGAGATCCACAATATTTACCAATTCGTCATTATGTATTATTAACACCACCCTCAAAGCATAAACGACTTGATACCACGAGGAATCCAATGATGCCCTTGGATGAGGTGGCACAACACTTAACGGATTGGCATGGATACCACCTCGTGGAACTAAATGGACATGGATGCTAGTAGAAACAAGCGGATTAGGGGAGTTTGTAATGAAGTGAACAAAATATCAAAACAGGAAATCTAGATACAATAACGTAGAGTCGAGGTGAGACTCTTTCCTGCAAAAATTATTCGATCCCTATTGATTGCCTCTGGGAATTTTCTCGAATATGATTGCGGGATAAAACTACGTCCCCTTTTATCTCAGGCAATAAGATGAAAGGATGCTATAAAAGTTTTGGTAGAATATGTATGTTGAAACTTGAGGTTTACTGAAAATATTCAAAGAAGTTGAATAATTCTTCTTTATCTTTGCTTGTTATGATCTTGTTTTGTTCCCAAGTGTTATATATATGTCCCTTGTGTTCATTCAATGATAAAACACAAGTTACACCCTTTCAGAATCAGTTGCAACTGGAAAAACCCCGAAAGGATACCAACAAAACCGACCAAACTGCTTCAAAAACTGCTTACTGGACGCCCGTTTGAATTCTGGACGCCCGTCTAAAGCAAACTGGACGGGCGTCCAGTTTCTTCAAACGCTCGTCCGTCCAAACAAGTTTAGAACCTGTATCTAAATCTACACACTGGACGCCCGTCCAGAGAATCTGAACGTCCGTCCAATAAAAGAGATTAAAACCAGTAGCCAAATCTGAACATCAGACGCCCGTCCAGTGAAGATGGACGTCCGTCTGAAAAGAAGCCAAGGTGAACGCCCGTCTATATAAGATGGACGCCCGTCCAAACAGCAGCAGAATCCTGTTTTGTTCAACACTTGATCTAATCACTTCCGTAAGCTTGCAAATGTCAATTATAAGCATGCACCCCGCATCTCCTAACTTATATCGTTTGTTTCAAGCTTACCAAACCTCAAAACTAAGTCCAATTACACTAAATGACATTGGTGATATAATCACCAACAATCCTCCCCCATTTAGTGTAACCCTTGATTTAGTTAAAACATATCAACATACAACAATTCATCTTTCAATGATAATATCACACAGATTGAATTACCACCTAGTATATTACACATTCCAAAATATTCTAGTATTGGGGTGTGACTAAGCATTGAACCCCTTTACACATTTGAATACTTCAAAGATAATACACAAATGAATCAAGAAACAACTTCTATAGCTTGCTTGACACTCTTTTTCCAGGCCTTGTGTCCATATCAATTCATGAGCATGTAGAAAGCCAACCCTAACTTTCTTGAAGCGGCCAAACTTCATACTCATATAGGCGAGTCTTATTAATCGTGTACCTGCAACAACACTGTTTCATAAGACTCATTAAGATTAATGTCAACCTCACATGCAGGTTCAGCACATACCTTCGGGACAAAACACATGTGCCAAATCAAGTCACTAGGCCTTCCACATTGAATTCAGCCCCTAATGTCGTATTAGGAGGGAATTGGGTATCCTAATGCAAAGATTCAATGGGTTGTAGACCCATCCCGACAACTGACTTGATGAACAAGTCCTTAGCCAATGCCTTGGTCAAATGATCGGCTAAATTCTTTTGAGATCTCACAAAAGCAACAGATATCACCCCGTGAGTGATCAACTCACGAATCGAGCTATGCCTAACTCCAATATGTCGCGACTTTCCGTTATACACTTGACTATAGCATTTAGCCAATGTATTTTCACTATCACAATTGATAGAAATTGGTGATATCGGTTTTGGCCACAATGGAATCTCGTAAATCAGATGTTTAAGCCATTCCACCTCTAAACTGGCCGAAGCCAAGGCAATAAACTCCGATTCCATTGTTGAGTTTGCATTACATGTTTGCTTCTTGGAAGCCCAAGAAATGGCACCACCTCCAAGTAGAAACACCCAACCACTCGTAGAGGAATGATTTTCATTTGATATCCAACTAGCATCCGAGTAGCCTTCTATAACCGAAGGATGTCCAACATAAGTTAAACCAAATTTTTTGGTAAACTTAAGATACCTTAACACACGTGTCACCGCATGCCAATGAACACTACTTGGATTACTAGTATATCTACTAAGTTTTCCAATCGCATATGCAATGTCCGGACGTGTGCTAGTCATTGCATACATCAAACATCCTATAACTCGAGCATATTCAAGTTGAGACTCCGGATTACCCGAATTTAACTCAAATTTCTCATGAGGATCCATGGGAGTTCTTGCCGGAACAGAATTTTCACAATTGAATTTCTTCAACACTTTCTCGATATAGTGAGATTGTGTCAAAGTAATCCCTTTGTCATTCCTTATGATTTTTATTCCAAGGATAACATCCGCCTCCCCCATATCTTTCATAGAAAAACTTGATGACAAAAATGATTTACAACGGTCAACTTGATCTTGGTTTGTACCAAAAATCAACATGTCATCAACAAATAGGCAAATGATTACACCATTTCCGGTTTCATCAAATTTGCTATACAAACACTTGTCCATTTGGTTAAGCTTAAAACCATTAGACAATACAACCTCATCAAACTTATTATGCCATTGTTTGGGAGCTTGTTTCAGTCCATACAATGATTTAACAAGCTTACATACTTTATGCTCATTTCCGGGTATCACAAAACCCTCCGGTTGTTTCATATAAATTTCCTCATCCAAATCCCCATTCAAGAAGGCTGTTTTAACATCCATTTGATGGATAACAAGATTGTTAATGGCTGCCAAGGCAATCAACAATCTAATAGTGGAGATTCTAGCAACCGGGGCATAAGTATCGAAATAATCAATGCCTTCTTTTTGTCTAAAGCCTTGTATCACCAACCGGGCTTTATACCTTTCAACGGATCCATCAATTTTCATTTTTCTTTTGAAGATCCACTTGCAACCCAATGGTTTACAACCACGTGGAAGATCCGTTAATATCCACGTATCATTGCCTAAAATGGAATCCATCTCATCATTAATGGCTTCCTTCCAAAAGGCAACATCCCGAGACTCCATAGCCTCTTTATAAGTTCTAGGATCATCATCAATATGATAACAATATGCATATTGAAATCCTACATCATCTCTTGTACCCTCCACCAAATATGTTTGGAAATCGGGACCAAAAGATTTTTCTTTCCTTGCCCTTTTGCTTCTTCGAAGCATTAAAGGCTCATCTTGTGACTCTACACCACCACAACTTTCTTTAAATCCAATGTTCATAGGAACAACATCTCTAGGCCTTGATATAGAAGAAAACCGACTTTCGTCAAAGAGAGCATCCCTTGATTCAATTACGGAATGAACCGCAACTGAATCATTTGGTTCTATAACATAGAATCTATATGCCTTGGAATGCAAAGCATATCCAATAAATATGCAATCAATGCCTCTTTCCCCCAAGGTTTTAATCTTGGGATTGGGTAGTCTTACGACTGCCCTACATCCCCAAACACGCAAGTAATGCAAGTTTGGCTTCTTCTTATACCAAAGCTCATATGGGGTAATAGGACTCTTTTTATTAGGAATCCTATTCAATAAATAACAAGCTGTCAACATAGCTTCTCCCCAAAAACCCTCACTCAATCCCGAGTAAGAAAGCATAGCATTCACCATTTCTTTTAGAGTTCGATTCTTTCTTTCAGCTATACCATTTTGTTGTGGTGTATAAGGTGTAGTTCGTTCATGTATAATCCCACAAGATTCGAAAAATGGTGGATCATAGTATTCTCCACCTCTATCCGTACGAAGTTTCTTTATTTTAGTTTCAAGTTGCAATTCTACTTCGTTTTTAAACACTTTAAACTTTTCCATTGCCTCGTCTTTTGTAAAAAGCAAGTAAACATAACAAATACGAGCGCAATCATCAATGAATGTAACAACATACTTTTTGTTTCCAAAAGATGGTGTAGAACTAAATTCACAAAGATCATTATGAATAAGTTCTAAAATAGTAGACGACCTTTCAACACCTTTGAAAGGTTGTCTTACTATTTTAGTTAAGTTACAAGTATCACACTTATTCATAGTCGTACTACAAACAGGAATTAAGTCATTTTTAGACATTTGTAACATTCTTCTAAAATGCACATGACCTAATCTTGCATGCCACAAGTATGAATCATCAACATTTACATGCATAACATTCATAGCAACATTTTCATACAAACCATTACTAACAATATTAAGCATAAACATACCATTGTTAAGATAACCAAATCCTACAAATACACCATGTTTAGTTAATACATAACGAGAGGACTCATATACTTGTTTATAGACCTCTTTACATAAAATACTACCGGAAACCAAGTTTTTCCGGATTAAAGGAACATGTAAAACATTGTTTAAGGTTACAAATTTTCCAGAACTAAATTGCAAATTAACAATTCCTCTTCCAACAACAAAGGACTTAGACTCGTTTCCCATATGCACAATGGATCCGTCTTCAACATTTTCATATGTTGAGAACCACGATCTATCCTTGCATACATGTCTTGTCGCTCCCGAGTCTATCCACCAACTAACATCATCATCCTGCAAATAACATGCTTCGGAAATCAGTGGTACATAATTCATATCAGAATTAAAGACACAATCATTAACAAGTGTACCTTGATGTTTTGATGGATCCGGATCTTTCGACCCCTGTCCCGAACCTTTACCGGTTCCTTTACCATTGTTATGCTTTCTAGCATGACAATCCGCCCTAAAATGGCCTTCCTTACCGCAATACCAACAAGCCCCTTTAGGCTTTTGTTGAACTTTGCTTTGTTTTTGTTGTTGTTGGAATCAAACTTTCTCTTGTTATTATTTTTCTTAGAAGTTTCCCCAACTTCAACCATGTTGATTGAAGTTGAGCCACCTGCAATGTTCTTACCGCAACCTACAACATTTTTATCACTTTCTTGCAAACGCAAACTTTCCTCTATCCTAAGATGAGAACCAAGTTCAATCAAAGAAAGTTCTTCCGTCTTATGTTTCAAGGAATTTTTAAAATCCCTCCAAGAGGGAGGCAACTTTTCAATGATGCTCGAAACACAAATGGACTCATCCATAGCCATTTTATGCATAGAGAACTGACCAAACAAACGCAACAATTCATGATATTGATCCATAACCGGACGATTATCGACCATAACATACTTCGTAAAATTACCAACAAGAAATTTCTTACTAGACGCGTCCTCACTTACATACTTAGCCTCCAAAGTATCCCACAACTCTTTAGATGTTTCAATTTCAAGATAGGTATCAAACAAGCTATTAGACATACCGTTCAGGATGTGACCACGGCATATATAGTCATCGTTTTCCCACTTACTTTTTCTCCTCGACTCTTCCATGGTGCTGTTATCATCAATCTGAGGGCATGGCGTACTCAACACGTACACAACCTTCAATGCAGTCAAAAGGAAATGCATTTTCTTTTGCCACCTTCAGAAATCCTCACCATTGAATTGTTCCAACTTGCTGAAATTAGAAGTCATCTCCTTGATACTCGACATTGTTCAAAACAACAATAATTTTTGCAGATTGTTGGGGAGTTTGTAATAAAGTGAACAAAATATCAAAACAGGAAATCTAGATACAATAACGTAGAGTCGAGGTGAGACTCTTTCCTGCAAAAATTATTCGATCCCTATTGATTGCCTCCGGGAATTTTCTCGAATATGATTGCGGGATAAAACTACATCCCCTTTTATCTCAGGCAATAAGATGAAAGGATGCTATAAAAGTTTTGGTAGAATATGTATGTTGAAACTTGAGGTTTACTGAAAATATTCAAAGAAGTTGAATAATTCTTCTTTATCTTTGCTTGTTATGATCTTGTTTTGTTCCCAAGTGTTATATATATGTCCCTTGTGTTCATTCAATGATAAAACACAAGTTACACCCTTTCAGAATCAGTTGCAACTGGAAAAACCCGAAAGGATACCAACAAAACCGACCAAACTGCTTCAAAAACTGCTTACTGGACGCCCGTTTGAATTCTGGATGCCCGTCTAAAGCAAACTGGACGGGCGTCCAGTTTCTTCAAACGCTCGTCCGTCCAAACAAGTTTAGAAACTGTATCTAAATCTACACACTGGACGCCCGTCCAGAGAATCTGAACGTCCGTCCAATAAAAGAGATTAAAACCAGTAGCCAAATCTGAACATCAGACGCCCGTCCAGTGAAGATGGACGCCCGTCTGAAAAGAAGCCAAGGTGAACGCCCGTCTATATAAGATGGACGCCCGTCCAAACAGCAGCAGAATCCTGTTTTGTTCAACACTTGATCTAATCACTTCCGTAAGCTTGCAAATGTCAATTATAAGCATGCACCCCGCATCTCCTAACTTATATCGATTGTTTCAAGCTTACCAAACCTCAAAACTAAGTCCAATTACACTAAATGACATTGGTGATATAATCACCAA